>OZ017738.1:107022563-107045063 GCA_963969285.1 Odontomyia ornata | reverse complement strand
TGGCGGCGGCTTAAATATGGATTTTTCAGGTTTTCGTGGCCCGCTAGCGGTCACATTTTCCAACGGACTTTGATGAAACTTGAGATTATGGATCTTTGTACTAAGTTCTTGTATTTTGCAAAAAAAATTATTAAAATCAAATGAAAAATAAACAAGTCGAATATTTTTAGCTGCCATTTTCACTAAAAATTGAATACTTTTGCCCTGTCTAGAGTGAAACTCTGATTGGAGCGAGATTTGACACATGGATTGATGAGGCCCTAGCACACAAACATTTAAAATAATCCAAAATCATTCAAAATGGCGGCCCTCAAAGGTCAGAAGGCAAGCGCAATGCGCTATTTTGGTACCAACTGAAATAATGAATATTTTTCATGGAAAAGTTTTAAATTACTTAACTTGGAAGTATTATAAAGCACAGCATTTTTGGGATATTGTAAAATATTTTTACAATACCCTAAAAAATTATAAAATCGCAACTTATCCGTCTGTCCGCCCGTTTGTTCGTGCGTTACAGCAAGCTTTCTTGCAAACCACATGTGCTAGAATGAGGAAATTTTCTACGTAGATCAAAAGAGGTACCTCTCGAAAGTTGCAGTGCAAGAAAATATTTTAAGGTGTTTAAGGGGGGTGTCCCTATACCGGGGGTGACTTAAATTTTTTTTTCTGTAGCCTCTAGCAGCCAAGTTTCTCAACTGGTTCTGATGAAATTTGAAATTAAAAGTTATTAAGGCAAGTTAATTTAACCTGCAAAAACTTATGCAAATCGGATAACAAATGAAAAAGTCGAAAATTTACAGCTTAATATTTTTAGCAGCTGTTTTCGACAAATTCAAAATGACGGCCCTTGATGGTTCAGAAAAGAATTGAAAATATGTATGTTAATAGCAATGCAAGTGCTGATCAAACTTTTATGGAAATCTTTTGAAATTAACTATTTGAGCTTTTTAAGCCGACAAGCTATCAGCTTTGTGTGGTAACCACGGTGAAATGTGTAAACAGCAAATGTGAGAAGGACGACAACTATATTTATATGTTTATAACAATTTATTATCTGTGAATTTGCAATATGTGATCCAATAGTGTGCGACTCAATCGAATTAGCAAAATATTTGCACCTCGATGAAGGGTCTCTAAATACGAACATCCCAAAATTCTTTTAAGTCGGTAAATACCTATGTGATGCTATGAAAATTGCAGTAAGAAGTCTAGTAGTAGGCAAGCCAAATTCTTTTTCGAAATCTTACGCTACATACGAGAAATTTACCTTTCCGGCTGGTGCTGCCAATGGAGATTTCCGTTCATGAAGTGGACGCGCTTATCTTAGCGGAGATCCATTTCATGAACACGCAAGTGTCAACATTTTGTTTTTTATGCGATCATGCAATCGAGAAAAATGTTGCAAGGTCAGTGTCGTTCAGTTGTGCACTTGCAGTAGCTTGTTCTTACTCTTGTTCTTCTTAAACCAAATTTAAAACGTTTTTGCTCGCCTTTTTGATGTGATGTTGATTAATAAAATAGTATCTATTGCTACGCGAACTTTGTGTGCTATTCGAAGAATTTTTTGGCTACAGAAAAGATAATTTAAAAGTGTCTGAAATTTCAGCAATCGGTTGACTAAGAATAGTCAAATTGTAAAAAACTGAAGGTATTCTCGGCTATATACGTATATCAGTAATATATCGATAGTAAGTCAATAAAACCTGATTTATCGTTAAAAATAAGGGAGTAGTATCGGGGCCGGAACAAAGGAGTCCCGGCGAATAACAAATAGAGCACTTATTTTAAGTAGTCTAACTGACATAGAGCTTTCGTCAAATCGTTCTCACCCTGTTTGAAGAGTCAGGAGTCACCACTGCTGATTCGTAAACATTATGATGATGAAAATCTTGACCTTAACTAACGTTTTAACATTAACAGTTTATTAAAAAATTTAAGAGTGCGTTCATATAAAGATTCGAAATTGTTATTTCCCTAATGGAAAACCCTTTATTTGTAGTTACAGGGCTTGAAGACCATTGTAGGGCGTCGGTTTTTACGATTTATTTTTTTAAGGCTTGTAATTTAAAAAGTATACGCCCAAAGTTTTTTTTAAATATTTTCTGATAAATTTCACAGTTTCGTATATTACCCGTTACCGGCTTGACGTTCATTGAGTAGGATAGTGACACTAATGGAGACATGATAACCCTCACTTTCCAGTTTGTTAATGATGTTACAACAAGAAATGCCATTGGTTCAAAAGACCCCCAAAGGTTAAAAAGTCTTCAAATATTTCAGATATCAAATAGAGCATTTACTTATAAACGAATACCTAAGCTTTAACTGTATAATTAATTTTCCGAAGAGTTATCAGCGTTTGATTTGTGTCAAATGAAATGACATCGCTCTACAGACACTATAAATACATGAATTAATTAACACACATTTTCACATTTAAATTTACAAACCAAGCAAATGATATTGACGAATGAACCAAAATGAAAAAGACAAAAGAACCTCACGAAGAAATAAAGAATGAAACGTGGAGAAGGAAGAAATCCAAATAAATTCAAATTACTTTTAAACTTTAGACTTTATTCTTATTGATTTTTTGTTGTTGTGATAAAAATTTTCAAGTACACTTTCATTGTTGGCAAAATAAAGAAAACAAACAAAAACTATTACCTATGTAAAATATGAAATATACTACACGATTTATGGGCACTTGAATTCGTAATGCATTTGCTAAAAGCAGAAAAAAGTAGTTTGTACTAATTATGAAAATTTTCGTGAAATTTTCTATTCAAAACAGATCGTGAAAGAATAGTTTTGAGTCATGGCAAATGTGTAGTTACATCATAATGAAATTATTTATAGGTGGAAGGTTAAGAAGATGCCATTGTTAATAATTATTTTTGAAGTTATATGAAAAGTGTATGATTTGGTAACGAAAGTGCTAGGAGAAAAACGATGACTAAGGTAAAAAATATACATTCTATTAATACTACTAAATGATGCCTCGCAGCACCACACACTTAAGATTAAACATAACAGAAGAAGATGATTCTTAAAGTTAGAATGACACATTTATCCAAAATAAAGCTTCTATAATTGTAATTAAACTTCTGTTGATCGGGTGTTTGGTGGCACACGAGGCAGACCAACGTCTTGTGTTATTGGTGGCGATCCAGATCCTGATGAGAATGTGCTTCCCGTGGGCAGTACTCGAATAGCCCCACTTGGAAGTCGCGTCACAGGACTGCCAGCTGGACCATTAAAGCTACGTTGTTCGGCACCACTGAATGTTGGACTGTAGTCGCGGGGTGAAGATGGTCCGTTGGGTGAAGGTGGATAGTCATCGTTTTCTCGACCATTCTCCTCCTCCTCAATTGCTCCTGGACCGGTTGACAAGCGTAGCGAGCGTCGACCCATTTGCTTTGGTTTCTCACCTGAAGTATTAATGTACTGAATGTCCTTTGCGACTTTTGAATCTTTAAACTCACTTCCTTCAGACGATGTCACATCCTCATCTTCGTCCAAGTCCCACTTCTTGGCTGGAAATTCAATATCTGGTTTTCCTTCAAGCGGTTCATTTGTGCGATAAACTTTTTCGTAGGACCTACTTTTCTTCAGCGTGTCGCCATCCGACCCGGTTGTATCGCTGTTTAACGTTCGCAGATTAGCTCGCGAACCACTTCGAGAACGTGGTAAAGTCATCTTGTAGCTTGGATCCTCTTTCAGAGCCTTCTTCCGCCAGCAGTAGACACCGCACACAATGCAAAGCATGATTGGAGCAATAACCGCAAAGATGATACCAATTGCAATCCATGCCATTCGCTGCGTGTAGTAAACTTCACCTGTTTGGTGGGATGAGAAGAGAAAAATTATGAAGCAATTAGATTTCAATAAGGAAATTCTCGAAAATTTGGTATATTTTATGAATAAGGCAATACTAACTGTTACGACTGGTAAGTTTTGCAATTTTTTATGTTTAAAGGCTCATATCATATTGGAAAGAAAACAGTGTGCCTTTCGGATTGATTTTGAGTTTATTCTGTAACGTGTACCAGGTGAAGTTTAACTCACAGCATTAAAACAAATGAAATGTAAACATTTAACAGAAATTGTGATATTTACAAAATTCACATATGTACATGTATGTCAACAGGCGACACTATTTCCTTGGAATGCAGAGCTTAGAATAAAATAATGAAACTTGCAATTATTTGGGTATGATCAATTTAACACTGCTGAAAAGTAAAATAAGAAACACAATTAGTCTAGGAATTAATTTATAATAACACTCGCTTTTACCCAAGCTGTTAACCCTTTATGTGATCATGGGACACTACTGGAACATTATAAATTTTTGCTTATAAATTATGATGGAAAAGACTATCAGTTATAAAGCAAGTTCTAAATACAGCTTATACTCAGTATATGGTGGAATTTTTACAAAAACGAATTGCAATTAAACTTGTCCCGGTTTCGTGAAATGCGGTGAATAACAAAGCTTTTAAAATCGAAAAAATATGTACAATATAAACAATAAAAACTGAGTGTTTGCCGTGTAAATCTACAAGTTCGGTATTGTTTGAAAATAATGGCTGTTTATGGTGTGTAAAAGCTCTGGTACATTGCACTACTAAGTGCATCTAGTGTCATACATTTAGCACTACTATATTCACGTTACAGGATGGCTGCCAGAGGTCTACGAGAAGACAAAATATTGATGTTTCTCATTGATTACGCAGAAAGTGAAGATGGGTTCGACGGTGATGACGACAGCATCGTTGATCCTGATTTTGATCCTGATCCGGGGGAGCTAATGGAAGAAGATGATATTGAAGAGATTGATGGAAGGGGAATTGATACCATCATTGAAAATATTGAGAGTAGAAATAACACTTCCCAACTACCAGCTCCTACTTATCTCTACCTCAAGTAAGATAACCATCTCGCCTTGGCCCATTAGGACGCAGTCAACCTTTGCACAGATTGAATCTAAGCTAGAAAAAGAAGAACTTCGTGCTAAATGAGCAGAAATTATTTCTTACTGGCAATAAAAACTTGCCAGCAGAGTTTCTGAAACTGGATAGCCTAGTACAGTTCTTCTTCAAAATATTTTCAAAGGAACTTTTTCGAAAAATGTGGCAGTTTAGGAACACCTCTAGTTAAAGAAAGAATGCCAGTGAATAAATTTGAAAAAAATCAGACGATTCATTCATTTCAATGAGTACTCCAAAATGGTTCCTCTTGATCATGCAGATAACGACCGCCTGTTCAAAATCTGACTAATTGTGACATAACTAAATGAGACTTGCCTCAAAGTCCCATTCGAAAAGTATCTCAGCGTGGATGAGCAGATTTTTTCCACGAACGCGAGTAATAACCTGAAGAGACACAATTCGATGAAATCCTATAAGTAGGACTACGAAATCTATGTTCTGAGCGGTGTCAGCGGATTTGCATACAAGTTTGAGTCAGAAACAGGAAGTGAGAACGTTATTGCGTCTAATGAGCTGAGTCTACATGCTGCATCAAATTTTGTCGTTAGGCTAACTCGTGAAGTACCACGCAATCAAAACTACCGCCCTTTTTAGGGTTTTGTACTAAAATACAAACCCCTATTGCAATCACGAGTAGAGTGTCATTGGAAAGGTCTCGATGAGATCTTTTCAAAACAAGTCTTAGAATTGCCTTGTGAGTACCGAGGGGGGCAGGAGAAGGGGAAATGTACGAACTTTTCACTTACCCCCCCCCCCCCCCTCGCGATTGGACACCTTCCATCCGAAAAATCTGAAAAAAATCATAAATGTAGGCCTTAATGAGTACAACAACAACAAACACATGAGAATTCAAATTTCACTCAACTTTGTTAGTAATAGTATGATTTATCGATTTTATGTTTTCTTGACGGTACCCTTAAATTCAATAAATAGTGTTTAACGAAGTTATAGCGATTTGAATTTTCCTGTATTACTATGGAACAATATGCCCTGTATTACTATGGAAGCATATGGCTTTGGAGCCATATGCGCTTTTTACCGACTTAGACACTACAGCTTTGCTAGGATTTGCATGAAAATTTCAGGAATGATAGGTATCATGAAGATGAGTACATACGATTGAAACAAGCCGAAGAGGCAGGAGAGAGCTCCTAGCAAAAGGGTTTTGTAACCATTCTAGGATTCGAAAAAATAGGCCATGAATCGATGATTACAGTACAAAGGAGTGGCCCCTGAAAAAATTTCATGAAAGGTAGCCAATATGAGTATCAACTGAAAGTTCTCTGTGAGAGCTTTGAGTATCAACTGAAAGTTCTCTGTGAGAGCTTTTCAAAACAGTTCTTAAACTGACAGTTTTTGCTTCAGTGGGGGCACAGGGGGGAAATACATGAAAACCGTGATCTAAAAAATCTGACAAAACTATCAAGGGAGATATTTATGGGTGTAACTATAACAAATACCTCAGAAGTCAAAATTCTTTTAACTTTGTTAATAATAGTATGATCCTCGAACATGACGTGTTTCTTGATTTTATTCGCTGCTGGTTACTGCATTTTGTATGTTGAGTACAAAACCCTTCTGACATGAGCATAGGTCTGTCTACCCAACTTGTTTACAATTATTTCACGTCCCCGCAACTATTAGAATATTTTGCTAAGCAAGGAACATTGAGCTTGAGGACCATTCGAAGTAACCGTATATCTGACCGTTAACTACCCACAGAAAAAGAAATCGCCAAAAACAAACGCGGCTATTCAGTCGCGTATGTTGCCTGTGTTGAAGGAATTGATATATCTATAATGGCCTGGAAGGACAACAAAAAAAGTCACACTTGCGTCCAGTTCTGTGGGTGAACTGCCCAAATCACAAGTATCTAGATACCACAAGAGCCTCAAGGCGTATGTGACTATTGATATACCTAACGTGGTGGAAGAATATAACCATCATATGGACGGTGTCAATCTTATTGAAAGAGATGGTAGATTCGCATTTTTTACCATCTTTTAGACCTTGCCACGTCAAATGCCTGATTATTATACAAATGAGTTCATAAGATAAAAAAATGGATGAACCACTGTTGGCATCGGTTGACTTTCGTGAAGAAGTTGGTACAGTGCTCAGTAATATAAGAATAAAAGCAAATATTCAATGCCAAAGCATTGGATCGGATATACAGGCCAAAAAACGCAAAAGTTCAGCTCAATTTATGCTTTGGGTGCTGTACCCCAAGACCAAGTTGGTCACTGGCCAGTATGGGTCAACAAAAAGTTCCGGTGCAAGCTCACTAAATATACTGGAAAATTACAGGGAATTTTTGAAAAATGTGGAGTTGCATTATGCAACAATAAACAAAATAATTGTATCAAAGCATTCCACGCTTCGTAGATGAACAAATTGCTGCAATGTACCCGTTAAGGCACAAACTCTTTTTTGATTTTCTGAAGTACTAATTACATTTTTCTTTTAAAACTAAAATATATGTGTTTTTTCATTTTCAAAATGATATCCTAAAAGCTACTTTATATCAAATAAAATGTTATTGAGTTATAAAGGGTCAACTGGGTTACTGTTAATACCTTCGAAAGTTCTCCATAAATTCTTTTAATAACCCCCGTCCATGCCTACAGAGTTTCAATTTGGTGTTTTTTTAAAACCAACTTTTATATGAGAGGTTACGCATCTCAACCATATATTCTTCTTCTTTGTAGCACTACAGCCCCTCTTGGGCGTTCACTTAGAGATAGCTAGAGTATCTCATTTTCATTACCTTATTGATTTTTTCGGATGTTGGTTTTGTCAGTAGCATGCTTCCGTGTATCTGCTCAGCTATGATATGATCTGATTAAATCAGTACATATCACCACTGAGTGAACACTCATAGTCTGTCCGAAAAATCCCCTGAAATAAATCACGTTGCTTTGATTTGAGCCTGGGCAGCTTGTGCATTCATGCTCTAACCACTAGACCTCACAGACTGCCTCAACCATATATAGAGTGATTCATTTGGTTTTTAATCGCAAACAAGAGGCATAAAGTTAAATTCTAAAGTAAAAATTTAATTGTGAGTAAAGAGAACAATCGATGACATTTACTTTTTACAGATTATCTTGTTTTAATGTTGACTGTCACTACGCTGTATGTAAATGGTCCATCCTGAGGGTCCAATTTTGAACGACGCGATCCAGCATAGCGACTGCTATCTCGCGAATGACACGAGTAATGATGGCTTCTAAAGCGTTGATTGAAACTTACTCATCCTTAAGGACCAGAGATTTCGTGTAACCCTACAGCAAATAATCTAAAAGAGTGATATCACACAATCTAGGTAGCCAATTTACTGGTCCAAAATATGTAATTAGGTTCTCACCACAATGATTACTCAATAAATCCATTGTTTCTATCACTGTTTGCGAAGTAGCGCCATCTTGTTGAAACCTAAGTTCACCGATACCACGGACTTCAATTTCAGGTGGTAAAAATCTGTTATCATGGTCCGATAGCCGCCGCCATTGACAGTCAGATTCTAATCGGCTCATTTTTAAAGAAATATGAACCAATGATTCCACCGGCCC
Source organism: Odontomyia ornata (assembly GCA_963969285.1). Lineage (NCBI taxonomy): Eukaryota > Metazoa > Arthropoda > Insecta > Diptera > Stratiomyidae > Odontomyia > Odontomyia ornata. Next base: position 107,036,500 of record OZ017738.1, on the reverse strand, counting down.
ACAAACCACACCAAACTATGCACATCTGTGACTGTAGTAGTAGCTGCTGTTCAGGTTGTTCATCAGCGCAAATAGGGCAATTATATTTATTGACGTATCTTTTTAGCCAAAAACGCACCTCATCACTGGACAAAATTTCGCGATAAAACAGCAGGTGTTCATTGAGCTGATTCAGAGCCTATTCACCAAAAATACAGCGCAAACCTTAATTGTCCGGCTTCAATTTTTGCACGAGTTGAACTTTGTATGCATTAAAACCAAGATCTTTACGTAAAATGCGGCAAGTTGCTAAGTACGACAAACCAAGCTATTGAGAACGACGCTGAATCGATTCGTCACGGTTTTCAGCCGCACTCCCTGCTACAGTCGAAATATTCTCTTCACTACGTGATGGATGTGGTCTAATCGGTCAAGTACCATCCAATAATATATGCTGCGTTTCAAATTTACAGATGGTATTCGCTACAGTGGTTTTGGTAGGTCAAAGTTTCACACCATAAGTTACTTTAAGAGCACAAATCCAGCAGTTTGCCCCGAGAACTACTCTATAACTCAGCAATGCATACGAAAAATTTTTCCTCAACGCGTATGCTATTTTAGTGGCATTATTATGCCACAAAATTTTTTGTGTGCCCCACGTAGCCATATCCAGTAGATATGGGTTATCCCTACACCATTCCAATTAGCTGGAAAGTCTTTGAATCACAGATATCTGCCACTACTCACCACCTGATGTCGTCAGCTCAGCCACTGTGTAGTGACAAGACAATAACATCTAAGGTGTCGTACCGAATTTTACCGCTACCATAACGAAGCCCTCGTTTTAAGGAAAAAGCAATAACTTCCTTTTTTCACTCGAACACGAACGTTCAACGTCCTTCCTTCTACCGGCCCTCATATTGTGCGAGTCGTTGATTAAAATTATAGTATTAATTTTGTATATTTATTGACTTTGGGATTCTTTTTATTATTGAGTGGTTGTCAAAACCCCCACAGTGGTGGCCCCGACGTGACATTGAATCTTTTCGAATATTGACTCAAACGAAATTCTCAGTGTCGCCATTGATTTTCAAAAGTGGCTACCGTGTACTTCAAAGTGTCCTGGTGTTAATTTACCGCCCATTGCGCCCAGACCTTCGACAATTGCGAATCTTTTTGTAGAAGCATCGCGAAAAACAAAGTTCCCGACATTTTTTAAACTGGACCCTGACTTTTGGTTGAAACACTGGAGGAGAACAGGTGACAAACGCCATGTTACGATCGCTTCTTTTAGAGCAGCTACCAGAAAACTATTTCAAGCGAGCCCGACATTGAAAAACTCGCAAAGATGGCCGATCTGATGCTGGAATCACAGCAACTACCCGTTATTGCATCTATACAGAGGGTAGATAACGTAAATAGCGAAGTGTTACCATGAATATTGAGTTGTATTGACCACCTGGAGCTCCGGACACGATCTCAATCAAAATCAACATCCCGCAGAACAAGGGAATGATCAAAGTCTGGATCAGACGACCGATATTGCTTTTGCCATAAATGCCTCGGACAAAGCGCCAGAAATCGTCAACAACAATGTCAGTGGACAGTCGAAGAAAAAGCCGAAGCGGGAAATTAATTTCTTTGTCCCGAATTACGGCGAGCGAGGATGACCAATCACATAACAATCGCCAACTTATAATTCACGGCCAATAAAGTGGAAACCGATTCCTTATTAACACTGGAGCTGACGTATCATTCCTCCACGGACAAAAATCAGAATATTCCCACGAAATTCCAACTGTATGCTGCAAACAATACACCAATCAAAACCTACGGCCGCAGGATTATTACTTTAAATTTCGGATTACAACGACTATTTAAATGGGAATTTGTGGTTGCCGACGTACGGCAACCGATAATCGAAATTGGAAAAAATTAATGGACCATGAAACCAATCTGGCCATGACAATACTTTGTACGGATGAGCCAAGCACATGTACCTCGACTATAAACAAAGACGTAAATTATCAAGACATCCTTCAAGAGTTCGTCGATGTCACAATTGCCTCCGGTACCCAAAAAGTTGCTGCACATGGGATTTACCATCATATTCTAACGCAAGGACCATCGGTCGCTGAAAAAGCAAGACGCTTACTTCCCGAAAAGTTGCGCGAAGCAAAGGTCGAATTTGAATATATGCTTCAAAAAGGGATTTGCCAGCCTTCTAGCAGTCCGTGGGCAAGCCCATTACATATGGTTCCTAAAAAATCTGGACAGTGGAGACCTTGCGGGGTTACCGCCGCATTCTTCAAAATCTGGCTGATAAATGTTCATGCTCTGACCGAAGAAAAGAACGAAGGAAACGTTCTACCATCACCTGGAAAGACTGGTCGACTCATTGCCTTCAAACGACACAAAAATAATTCTGGGTGATTTCAACGCTAAGGTTGGCAATGAGCCATCTCATCGGGGAACGACTGGAGGATATAGCCTCCACGATGAAACAAATAACAACCGCCAGTGCCTGATTGACTTTGCATGTAGCAGAAATCTAGTCATAGTTTCAACTTGCTTCCCACATCGACGCATTCATAAAATGACCTGGGCATCACCGGATGTTCTTATCCAATAAAGTTGGGCCTGGTGAAGAATATTTACTTCGTTTTTGCAACATAATTTTTAATTTTCTATCTATGGTAGTATTGATATGTAAGTTCTAACGCCGTTTCAAGTCTGGTAATAATGGAATTTGGATCTGCGCCTATGATGTATATGCAAATGTCGTCTGCCAAAGCTGCAACTTGGCAGTTTTTTAAGGAAGGGAAGTCAGACGTATAGATGTTATATAGTGATGGGCTTAGGTAGGAGCCTTGCGGCACCGGCAGTTATACTTTTCACTGAGGAAATGCTTTCTCCTACTTTGATCTGTAACTTCTTGTCAGTTAAAAATGATTGTAAAAGGTTCAACAAGTGTGGGGGTGTGTTATATTTCTGAAGTTTATAGACCAGAGCATCATGCCAGACTGTATCGAATGCTTTTTCTATATCCAGCGTCACCATACCTACAGACAATTTATTGTACATCGCTGCTTTGACGTCCTTTGTAACACGAAAAAGCTTATGTTCTGTCGGACATCTGTTTCAGAAGCCAAATTGGAATTCAGGTAGGATATTATTGTTTGCCATTAAATCATTAAATCTTTTTAGGACTACACTTTGAAAGAGCTTACCTAAGCCTGGTAGTAAGCTAATGGGCCTGTAGTTGTCGGGAGAGTGCGGATCTCTTCCAGGCTGCAGGATAGGTATAACGAGAGCTTGTTTCCAGATGGATGGAAAGAAGGAGAGCCTAAGACAAGCGTTGAATAGGAGGCATATGAAGACTATTCCCTTTTTGGGTAAATTTTCAAGCACTTTATTCGGCAGGCCATCGATACCTGGAGCTTTGCCGTTTTTAACTTTTTTAAGTAAACCTATTACTCTTTTTTTTTATTAATGCACCAGGAGGTAAAGATGTTTGGTCAGGTTGTTGTTCGAAAGCTTCAGCCACCATCATTTCGGCTAGATTGTTGCAGAGCCTATTGGAAATATTATGGAACTGATTAAATTTATCTGCAAGTATATCTGCTTTTCCTTTATTGGAGTAAATATGCTCTTCGTTGTTATTTATTATCGAATATGGTAACGCATGATACTTTCGTTTAAAAATTCTATTTAAAAACCAGACTTTCCGCGGGTCGTAGTATTTTGTTCTTAATTGATAGAGTGAGAATATTAACACCAATTTTGAGAGACTTAATGTGGGTTTTTTGCCATTTATGCCGCAAATAATCTCGCTTTCTTATTAGATTGTAGGTTTCTTCATCAAATTATATATTATAAGAAACTTTCGATGGTTTTGGGACACCACACTCGATAGCTTGCCAGATAGTGTTCACTAATTTTTCAATTTGCTCTTCACATACTGAGGGACTATTGAGCGATTCTATCGTTCTTGATGTTAAGGTCACTGTTTCATTAATAATTCAGACCATTTTGCTTTTTTACAGCAGTAGAGTGTTTTTGGTGCTTTACTACTACTTCTCGTCGCTTCTAAGGAGAATATTACAGGTAGATGAGGGATGAGAGGGCTCGCAAGACACTGGTCATGGAGGGAGTAATATTTTGGCCACTAAGAACCAGATCCAGAGTAGAACCAACTGCAGGGGGAGAGAAGAACGTGGGTTCTTTAGGGAAATGCAGACATTTGCCTCTCTGGTGAGATTATATAAAATGTGCCCCATTTTGTTGCTTCGTGTGCAATTCCAGTGCCAATGTCTAGCGTTCAGGTCTCCACAAAGTAGAAACTTTTGATCAGCCTTGCTAAACCATTTCAGATCTCTTCTGAAAAGTTCGACTTTTTCCTTGCTTAATTTCGTCCAACGAAAGTAAAGACCGTATGATTTTATATTTGGTTCTTCGATAATAACGCCAATAATTTCAATTACCGATGTTGGACTTTTAGGCAATACATAATGTTTAATTTTTCTATCAATGGTTTTATCAACGCGATCATATCTGTATATACAAAAGTAGGGATGCTTAAAACTATAATTTGGCCTTAATTAAGTCTCCGTTATGACAAATATGTCTATATTATTTTGAACAGCGAAATTGGACGCTTCAGTATGTTTATTTTTAATGCTTTATGCATTCCAAACTAGTACATTAAATTGTTTATTCAAATAAAAATTTTATGGATAGCTCTACAAAGACATTAAACTGTTCTTGCTTTGTTCGACATTTACTTAAATTAGTAATTAGTTCATGAGAAATGGTCAAAAGAGATTCGGGTCTAGAGAGGTTGTCGCATAAATTATTTGTAGTTTGTGGGTTTTGCTTGATAGCCATACTGTAGGACATAGGTGGAGTGATTGTCAACTTAGCTAAATTTCTCGACTTTTTTCCCATTAATGTTGCATCGCTGCTGATTCGGCTTAGGGTTGGCGTATGTGTTGGAGCTTATATCAGCGAAATTAAATTTGTGCTTGCAATATCGAAGTGACTCGTAGTTCTCTGAGCAGGAATTGGCGAACTTTTTGAATTTTTTTCCCGACAATTCAGCTTCTTTTTCAGCTGTATATAGTCCATTCTTGCCTTACAATCAAGAAAATTGGCGAAGTGTGCTTCTTTGCAATTACTACAAGGAATTTCATTACGCTGCTCTTCTTTTAACATGCATTTGCTATAATCATGCTCACCACAGCATATTGTGCGAAAATGGCAGTAAGATGTCCCATGCCCAAAGCGCATACAATTCCTACATTGTGTAGGGGCTTTTCGGCCACTTGTGTAGAAGCTCCATCGGACAATAGTGTACATGATCGTCTTGATTTTGTTTAACTCGGCCGTTTTTGTACCCTTTTGTAGATATAAGAGATAGTAAGTGGTTTCGCGATCTCTTAATTTGGGATTGAATAATTTAATATCAAGAGCATTAATATTATGTTCTGTTTTGAGAAGCTTTTTTAGCTCTTCTGGGGAAATTTTGTGCAACCCTGTTTAAACTACTTTTAGCGGTCGTAAATCTGCCCGTTGGAATGTGAAATAATTCACTTTCTAAGCTTTTAAATGTCGTTCCATGGTCTCGTAGTCTTCCAGATTGGTAAGGAAAAGCCTCATACTAATTGACATTATTTTAATTGAAAAATTCGTTATATTCAAATCTTTAAGAATGGAGTCTATTGTGACGCAAGGCAAATCCGTAAATGTTATTGGAGAGACTCTCACCTTAGTTTTTACTTCAGCGTTGGGTTGGCGATCGCTTTCATTGCTATCCGGAAGGTCAGCTAATGGCAAGAATCTGTTGGAGTTCGATGAGCTGGATGCGGGAATTTGCGCCATTTTAAACTTGTCACGGAGAAAATTACCCGCTGGGGAAGATTCCCGGTTTCTTTTCCTACTTTGATTAGGGTAGGAGACTTCAGATGCACAAGAACTCAATATGGAACTCAAATTAACGCCAAAGGAACGTTTCCAATAAAGAAAAAGTTTCTGTGGAACTCGGAATAATAAACACTACGTAGTCACTATATAAATCAAACGTCTGTTTAGCTCAAAGGTCTATGCAAAACTTATTTAAAAAGGTTAAAACGAAGAGAATGGAAAAGGATATCCCGCAATACTGCCGAAAATTAGTGTTTTTAATCCAAAATAGATTAGGGGCTATTATCCGAAACCAAAAAGCGCGAACATTTTATTGACTTGAAATATGTGCTTTGTGGAGGTTCCCTTTGTATTTCTTTTCAGATCGATAGCACCAGAGTGTTGATTATTTGCTATAGCTCATTTCTGTGTTTGATTCTTAATTTTTGCTAGTAAATATTGTTTTGTGTCAGAGGCATAGATAGTGCGGAGACTATTATTACTCACTGTATGTGTCCCTTTTGTCAAAAATTTTCATGGAAATATTATCATAAGCAAGGAAGAAACAGTACTTGATTTTCCTCTAACTACAGCAATGTCACATGGAGCCGATAAATTTTGCCTCAATTAACCTTTCCACTATACCTTTAATTGGTGTATGAGAGTGAAAATTAAAATGTTTAACAAACAGTAAAATAATGAAAAGGAATTAAATTTGAAATAACATAAAAGAGATAAATTTTACCAACACAAACCAGTAATATCTTGGTATTGCCTATTTCAAGATGATCAATGAAACATTTATAAATTAAACAAAACTTACGCAAACAAAGCGTGTATCCTGACACTGGAACATCCCATCTTCCTTCGGGCGTACATACACGACGTTGATCTCCCATCAAAACAAAACCTTCATTGCATTCGAAATTAACACGAGCCCCAGGTGTAAAATCGAAGCTTAATTTCCTTCCAAATCGAGGAGTTTCCAATACACCACAGGATATTACTCGTCTATATATCAAAAATACCAATGAGAAATACCCACGAAAATATTGATTAAAATACTTACTTATCGTTTATCGTTCGTATATTCACTATACTATCAAAATAGTTCTTGGTAAAGTGCGCCATATCTCGATTTAGAGACATTCCGTAATCATATCTACACTGATAGCTTTCACCACAAAGCTCAGACGCTCTTTCTACATCATACGATCGGTTATATGGCAAAAAGTCCTTTGGTTCTCTTATAAAGTTTGGTAGGAATGTCTCGTTCGAGTAGTAACTTGCCGTTCGTCCGAATTCTCGAGTGAACAATGCCGCTCCGACTCCCGGCAGTTCACGATCTGATAACATCCCTACACGAAAAAAATAGAAAATTAATTCTGTTAAATGTCTGATTTTGATCTATAGTCGGCTTTCCAAAGAACTAATATATATTTTTTGGAAAATTCGATAAAATCTAGCAAAAGCTTTGAAATTGCGTTATTTTACTTACATTTCAGACCAAAATCTCTATGAATACCCTCAAAGTTATTCAGATTAACGGATACCACTCTTCCATCCGGGAGAGTGAAATCATCTGCAGGATCGAAACTCCAATTACCTAGTAATCCTCGCGTTTTGTTCTATGAATTGTGAATAAATCATCATATAAATATTCAAAGATACGTTAATAAACTCACAATATACGACCAAGGACAATAAACTCTCGCTGTCATAAATCCAGAATTCTCTACAACTTCAACACCGACCCCCGAAGAGTACATGACAACGATTTCAGATTGGTTTAACACATAGGGTGGCATGTAAACCGTAACCCCATGGAAATGCTGGTATCTCAAACTTGGGCGATCGAAATAAATCCTTTTACCATCAGCAAATACGTCCAAATGATAACGCCATTGGGCGTGTGGAGGTCTCAAACGAACTTCAATCACTGTTGTTGTATTTCCTCGTGTGGCGATAGAGGTTAATTGTGTTGCTCTAACCTCCCCATGAACATTAGGATGGACTTGTTCGAATCGTCCTTGTACTTCGAATTTTTCCTTGTTATCGTTGCCTCGTACCAAAACAAATTCACCTTTTCCATTGAATGTATAGTGCAAATTGTCGAAGGTTACAAAATGAGGATCGCCAAAAGCTCCTCCCACTCCAGGCGCTTGGTATGCTACACAATCTTGAGATGGGCGACGCTCGAAACGGTACGTTTCACATCCAACTGCTTGTTCTTCCTGCCAGAAACAGCATGAATAGTAAGGACGAACATCGTGGAACCATGTACTGAGTGTGGGGACTTTTCCGGCTTCGTTCCAAGGCATCAAACCAATATCGTGGTTACGTCGAGGGCGGGAACCCCACATTTGATCGTAGGACATCATGAGAAAACCATAACGATCATAGCAGCATTGTTGTTGAGCTCCTTGTTCTCTGTCATTACAATGAATTGTTATTTAATTATACCATCTAAGCTTATTTCAGATTAAATTTACGTTGGTTGTCCAGTTCGAACACAATGAATAGCTCCTTTGTGATGCAAACATGTTGGGTTAGAGTCTTTGTCACAATCTGGATCAGGATAGTAACGTCCTTTATCAGCGACAGCATGCTGCAGGGTACAAGGGCAAAGAGGCAAGTCGGCAGCAAAGTTTCTAAGAACAATGTTACATTTAAAGATTTTATTTAAAAATTGCATAATCTTAACATACCTTAAATAACGATCTGTTCGCAACCAGTTATCACACAAAGCTCTCGGCCATTCTCTTCCGTGAATTTTCTCCCATTGTGGTCCGAAGTACCAACCAAGTGGAATTGGCTTTGACCATAATACACTAGAAGAAGCAGAAAATTTAGAAATTAGAGGCAGTAAGAAAATCGAGAATGTGAGGTAAAACTTAAAGTATCAGTGCAAACTATAACCATCTAGTGCGTGCAAACAATTGGGAAGACAGCAGGTAAAATGTAATCAAATTAAGTTAAGCTAACTTCTTACTCTTCAATATAATTGGTTAAAAGAAATTTCATTTTCAAAGCCACTAACATCCTTTCCTTCAATTGAATCAATCGCAGTATTCAAACCGTAGTACAGAATGGAGAGGAAGGAAAGATATTGTCTATCGGGAAACAATAGCATTATTCAGTCAGCTACTGGAAAGTGAACTTTCAAATGGAGGAAATTCAAGAACAATAAGGAATGACGCTGAACGCGAATAATTGCACAAGTTTGAGTGTTCTCCAAAATTTTACATTTATTATCCGATGACATAGCACCTTCCTTCGAAATCTACAAGAGAAATTCATTCTCATTAGATATGTTACTACTTTTCGATACAAATTTAAGAAATAAGCAATTTCCAAATGTATCTTTGGAGTTTTGTACTTCTTACATAACCGTATTGAAATCGGTTTCGTTTATCCATCTGTTTGTCCGTTCATCCGTCTGTGTAACAACAATTTAGACTTGATAGATGGATCAAAAGTGATGACCCTTTAAAACTGTAGATACCAATTAATTGCTCAACGGTTTTTCAGTGCGGTCCCCCATATAAGAAAGGGAGCCTTAACGTTTTTTGCGCCCTAAAATTTTTTTGGGTTTTGCAAAAAAATTTCACGATACTATTTTAAAATTAGTACCTGTACGTCCGTCCGTCAGTGTATCACAACTACTTTGCACTGAAACTACAGAAGCTGCAATCATAAAATTTTGTGTATAGCTCAGAAGTTTCTGATTAATGAAAGCTTTATAGTCAAAAAAATTTCAAAGGCTTCTCAAGGAGGTCTCTCCGTAAAAAGTTGTGACCCCTTAAACATTTTTTTTCACCAAATATCAGGGCATCAAATGAAAGATCAAATGAAAGGTCCTGATGAGATCTCTCAGTATTTCTTAGTAAAATTGCAAAAAGATGACGAGATAGGCAAGGAAAATGGATATCTGTGGACCGAAAAATCAGTAAAAAATCATGAAGGTAGCTTTTCATGAGTGCAACAACGATAAAAACCCAATGAAATTTTTGATTAGTTAACGTAAAACAAACTGGTGGCCGTTTTAAATGAGAAAATTGAGTAAATTTGTGTTACTTTCCCCAACCTTAGCATTGAAAGTACAGGCTACTAACTCTTGATGAAAACATGCATTTTGATCTATAACCTAGACAATAAGTGCCTCCAAATGTCTCGACCCAAGCCAAGGAACGGCTCACTATCTTCGTCGACAAAGTCAGAACGACGTTTTATCGGTTTGCCCACTGGTCTCCGCCCTTCAAAAAGTACCTCTTTGTGTATTCGTTGTTTGTTCATTCGATTTACATGGCCAGCCCATTGTAGCTTCCGTAGTCTGATAATCGTTGGGACCTCCGGCTCGTTAAAAATCTCTTACAGCTCATGGTTGTATCGAATTCGCCATTGGTCTCCATCTGGTTTCGTTCCAATTATCTGCCTCAGGATTCGTCACTCAAAGGCGGTCAATGTTCTTGCAGAAACCTGAGTTTCGCATAGCATATCACACAGTTCTTATCACAGATTTGTATGCTTAGAGATTTGTTTTCCTGTATATGCAGCTGGTCTTCAATATTGTCAAAACTGAATAAAAAATCCTATTTGTCAGTTGTATTCTATTCTTCGGCGTATTTCGTCTCTTTCATTAGCGTTTCTTGTTATTTTGCTGCTTAAATATACATATTCACCCACATTTTCAATACTTTATTCACCAAGTATGATCTTTTGTATATTTGAGGTGCCTTTTCTCGACTTTGTCAAGAGCTTTGTTTTATTCTCATTGATCTGTGGCCCTACTAGTTTTACTTCGCTGTCGAGTTTTAAGGAGAGTTCTTTGGTGGTTGTTGATGACCGCGAGGGTGAGTTGGTTATTGATGCAGACTTGGGAGGTCATCGACATCATTGTCATTTTTGTACGATGGACTGATTTGGCTGGGATACGAAAACAAAGCATTATTTGGTATGCTTGCCTTAAGTTCACAACACTTTGGTACAGTTCTAAGACTTGACTATAAACAATTAATCGATCGTCAACCTGCTTGCTCTAATGCCACCTTGATACTCTCCAATAATACTATCGGCGTATGATCTGATTTTATTTTCTCAGCTCTTCAAAAATATTTTGAACGACGCGCAAAGTAGTGATACGAGTATGTCTCTATAGTTTTCGCACTGTAGCTTGTCAATTTTTGTTGTTAGGGAATATCATTGACTGGCTCTATTCGTTCAGCATATTTTTTTGTTGCCAAATATGCTGTATGACTTTGTGGATAGCTTTCCACAAATGAGCTCCACCGGAATCTCATCGATGCCTGGCGCTTTATTATTCTTTGTGGTGGAGCCAATATACGCTCTCCGGAAAAATCTGTATGCCCCGATGTTCTGGATCTGTGCAGAGACTTAGGAGGTTCGCGAAATATGATGACTACATGCAAAGTCAACCAGGAGCTGACCGTTGTCATTTGTTTCATCGTGAAGGCTGTATCTTCCAGTCACTATCCGATGAGATAGCTCATTGCCAGCCTTAGCGTTGAAATCAACTAGAATTATTTTTGTGTCGTTTGTAGGCAATAAGTCGACTAGTCTTTCCAGATGATTATGGAACATTTCCTTCATTTTTTTCCTCATTTTCTTCGATCAGAGCGTAAACGCTCATCAGCCAAGTTTTTATAAATTGCATTTTTATACGGATCGCATACACCCGTTCACTAACTTCCTTAAAAATCAATAATATCCTGTTTGAACTCCCTATCGACAATAAAAGCCACTCCAAATTCTTGCTTTCCAGCGGGCCTTCAACTTTTGGATATTGTGTGCGATCTTATATCTTGAATATCACTTCCTGTCCAATTTATTTCCTAGATTGCCAGTATGAGCAATTTATATTGACTGGCCTGTTGTAAATGGTACTTAACAGCACCAGGGTTGTTCAATGATTTGACATTTAAGGGTCCAATGCCAAAGTCCTTTTTCGATTGCAAGGTCGATACCATAGGTCCAATCCATTCCGCGGCTCTGTAGTAGGTTTCAAAACAATTTAGGGGTTTCGAGGGATGGGAATCTAACTTGTCGCCCAACCTCCATTCTGTTGGCAGCATTATTATTTTCAATTCCATTATCAGGCACGTAATACTCGCTTTTAACCATCTTACGTCCTCATAAAGGAGGTGAAGTTTGGATCTAGTAGTAGAACTGTAGATGTACTTACAGTCATTGGTATTTTTCAGCATTTACTAACCCATCATTGGAAAACTAGCAAGCCAGATATGTGACCCTTAGACCATTTGCTACCTTTTAGTGAAGGGATTCAGGATAAGGTATCACGGAAACTGTGGGTTGAAGAAACAAGGAGATCCCTCTTTCTTTCTCAAACGGGCTTGGGATCATCTACAGCAGAGTAACATCAAAATTAGCTATTCAAAATAATAGGAGTACTTCTTCTAGCTCCATGCATCATATTAGAATAAGAAAATATTTACATGATGTCAACGATATTTTACATTGTTTTTTTTTTTGTATTTTGTAAAACTCTTAATTTTTCTTATCACTCCAGCACATCTACGAGATGTGAAATCAATTATATTCTGACAACGCTTCAACAACACTTCGTGCCATGCTTTTTGGACTATGTCCGTTACCTTCTTACTCAACCCCTTAAGGAAATCAATTGACGTACCTGACAAAATAGCTGCTCAGTTAAATTTCCACAAACAGCTGTCCAGAAAACTTAAAAGCAGCATCTCAGTAGGCCGAAAATAGGCTTTTGAGATTGTCAAATATGACATTTCTGAGATGAAATTCAGCCGAAATGATACAAACGAGAACGAAATACATATATTTGCTCGCTTATGTCTTCGACGCCTCATATTTAAAATAAATCGTTGACAGAGCGCTGATAAAATTTCCAACTACAGTCATATGTACGGTCAAAATTTAAAAAAAAAATTGTTTGATTTAAACAGCACTAGATGGCGATGATGAGGCTACTCGAAGAGGTTAGTTCTTACCGTGACGTAGTGTTTTCGGTTTCGGGCCTGAGTAAGAAAGCAGGGCTGTGTCACACAAATTCTTAATATTGGACAGTTTAACATCTTAAACAAGTTTTTTAATATATGTCCATAAATTTTCAATGGTATCCAGACTGGTCATAAAACAATTATTTTCCAGGTACACCATTTCTTTCGCGTGTTTATGCTCATTTTCTTTCTGAAATATCTATTTTAATGGCATATTCTACTCAACACATAGAAATACCACATCATGAAGCATTTGTACATTCAGTCTCACACTTAAGAAAAATATGGCGAGGATAAAATATGTTTAAAAGAAAATCTGACTCCGAAATACCATGTAATAAAATTAAAATCAGACCATTCAGGGGCAAAAAAACGAAACAAAATTATTAAACGAAATTTGATTAAGGAGAGTATTAAATACTTGCACCAGAAACAAGCAAGAGTAACACTTGAAGCATATAGTACACATCTGAAACTAGCAAAAGAAGTTACAGAAGACCAAGATACAGGGTCTGAATAATAAGTAACCGGACTGACCTCAGGAAATTTTTTATTGGCAAAATATGTACAATTTTTCTTTAGAAATCTTCAAAGTAGTCCCCATTGGAGTCAATAACATGCTGGTACCGGATTTTTCAATCCCCGAACGCTCCCTGGAAGTCAGCAACCTCGATAGTGTTTAGAGCCCTCGTCGTAGTACGTTGAACGTTTTCCAGAGTCCCGAACCACGTCCCCTTAAGGTGTCTCTTGATCTTGGGGAATAGAAAGAAGTCCACTGGTGCCATACCCGGGCTATAAGGAGGCTGTGGTAACGTTGCCCTCGACTGTCTGGCCAACTGCTCGGTGACGAGCAGGCAGGTGTGCGACGGAGCATTGTCGTGTTGGAGGATCCACGAATCGGAAATCTCCGGACGGACTCGGCGAACCCGGGCGGTTAGTCGACGGAGTACCTCTCTGTAGTACTGGCCGTTTATAGTTTGGCCGGGTGGCACAAACTTTTTGTGAACAATGCCTTTCACGTCAAAGAAAGCAATGAGCATCGACTTC